>CADDIJ020000664.1:0-12128 GCA_902809745.2 Tetradesmus lagerheimii
TCGCATCATGGAGGACATGCTGCGTCATTATGTTGACCCTTCGCAGTCCAATTGGGTGAAGCTGCTGCCGGTAGTTGAGTTTGCAATCAATGATTCCTGGCAGGAATCTGTGCAAGCAGTACCTTTCGTACTGAACTACGGCAGGCGCCCACATCTACCCCTAGACAAGCTCTTGAGGGGGGAAGGACGCCTTGATGTTCCAGACTGTGTTTCTGCTGCTGATCGCGCAGAATCCATTTTGACTGCTGTCAAAAGCGCTAAAGCTGCGCTGCATGCTGCTCAGCAGCGGCAGGCAGTTGCTGCTAACAGGCGGCAGCGTGAAATGAATATTGCAGTAGGTGACTCAGTTTTCCTGAGCACTGCGAACATCAAGCTGAAGTTCAAAGGATCACCTAAGCTAACGCCTAGGTGGATCGGTCCTTTCAAAGTGCTGGAGCATATTAATCCAGCCTTTCGGCTAGAGCTGCCAAGTAATCTCAAGGTACACAACGTGTTCCATATCTCGTTGCTCAAACCAGTTTCTCGTGGTACCTCCACTGTGGCTCCTCCGCCACCAACCATGATCGATGGTGAAATGGAGTATGAGGTAGAGCAGATTGAGAGCCACAGGTTTGTGGGTCATGGCAAGCTACAGTTTCTTGTGAAGTGGCTTGGCTATGGTGTTGAGCACAATACCTGGGAGCCACAAGCCAATTGTGCTAATTGCCCAGAGAAAGTCTCTGAGTACTGGTCTGCTGTGCAGTCCCAGTCTGGCATGCACTTAGTCGCAGCACCACACAAGAAACAGCGCAAGAACAAGCGCTCAGCACAGGCTGCTGCTTTGCCAGCTGTTAATGCTGCTATACGCAAGCGTCGTCACAAATGATCTCTTAGTGATGTGCTACTGCTTGCTGATTGTCACTTTGCCTCTGGCATGTTCTTGGTGAACTTCTCGTGACATTACTGTCTTTTCAGACATAGCTGCATGCTACCTGTCTAATCTAAGTACATTCTTGTACTTCTGTTGAGTTTGGTCTGTACGCCCGTAACGGCTAGGACTGTATCTCGTCGATGGAGAAAGCACGTGATGTGACCTGCCCTCTAGTGCACCAAGCGGACTCCACTCAACTCGACTTGTAGATTTGAGGGAATTCTCAACATAAATCCCCGATTTTATGCGCGCCTGTAAAGCTGTTGGTTAGTAGCTGGGCTGCGTGCCATAAGCTGCTTGCTGTACTGGCTGTGTTATCAGTGCAGTTATCGAGAGCTTTGCTCATTGCCAACTTGGTCTCTTATCAGCGTATTGACTGAGGACAGTCAAAGTTCCTGATGGGGGAGGCCTGTAACAGGAACTGTTACTATCCATGTAGTGGACGATTAGACATTACTCTTGTGACTCACACGTCCGTGTGAGACACGCGGCAGTCAATGTGACATTGTACTGCCATGTTAGAACTACGCGGGCCTTGCGACGTAGGCGGTCTACAACAGCTTACGCTGGGCCTCAGGCTGATCATTGGTTAACAAACCTCCTTTTGAATACGCTTCCACTACGCGTCTTGTACTCAGTGCTGCTACAGTTGGTAGCTGAGACAGCCCTCGTGGGGCGCAGCTTACTCGTTAAGCTATCCGGCTCACAATCCTGGTTCGTCCCAGGCACGAGTTTGAACCTCACCCTAGGCGCATCGCACGGTGGCCAATCCTCCTTTGGGGCGGGGAGGGATGTAACGGCCGTGCAGCAGCCGTTCATACAGCGAAATCCTATTGGGTAGACATCGTCTTTTGGAGGTCCCGTTACACAGCGGCTGTCAACACTGTCCTGAAACCCAAGTGCGCTGTTGAGATGCCTGGTGTAGCATTCACAGCAGGGCAGAAAACATGCTGGCGTGCCGTGCAACCAGTGAGCAGCTGCTGCTGCAAGTGGAGCGCTTCATTGCACGTGGTCGCAGCGCTGATTTGTACCAGATCAAGCTGCTGCAGCGGCTGCTGCCTGGGGGTGCCAAAGCACAACCTGCAGCAGCAGCACCTCATCATGACAAGCTGCAGCCAGGGCAGTTTTTTGCCATCAAGGTGGCTCACTGCGTTGAGACGTACCCAGAAGCAGTGAAGCAAGCAGGCCCAGCACGAGCACAGCTGATGTCAGATGAATGGCAGGTGCTGCAGCAGATGTCCACGAGCACCCACATCATCAATGCCTCCATGTTTGGGGATGTAGCACCGCTGCAAGCAACAGCAGCAGCAGGAGCAGCCTCCGGTTTAGAGGCAACTGCAGCTAGTACTTGCACGAAGCAGCAGCAGGTGCAGACCAGCAAGCCAGCAGCAGCAGCAGCACCAGCAGGGCTGCCATGCCTGTTGATGGAGTATGCTGACGGGGGATCTGTGCGAGGCATGGTGTACAAGCACTGCTGCATGCGGCATGCCAAGCCCACGCCCCTGTCACAGGAGGACACATGGTGCGTGGTGGGTGCAGCAGTGAGCGCACTCAAAGACATGCACGCAGCAGGCTACATCCACCATGATATCAAGATTGACAACATGTTGGCCATCAACACAGGAGCTGGTGTCAGGTGAGATGGCAGCCGCTGCCTTCGCTCCCAACTGCCACTGCAGTCCTGCAAGCATGCAAGCTGGTGCTGTAATGTTTTGAAAGTTGCAACCGGGTCATCATGCACGTACGCTTGCTGCGATCGTGTTGCTGCCAGGACCGTTTTGTAGCACAACTTGTGGCTTGCTTTGTTTGCTGCACGCTGCTGCTGCTGCTGCAGGTACGTGCTTGCCGACATGAGCAGCGTCTACAAGCTGAAGGGGCACTTGGACTGCGTGCCGTTCAAGCCACTGGGCACCCCTCAGTACTGGCCTCCTGAGATGGTTGAAGGCATGCAGCACCACGTCGGCTACGACATCTTTGGGCAGGGCCTGCTGCTGCTGGAGTGCCGCACTGCACAGCTGCTCTTCAAGCACCTGATGAAGCTGCCTTGGGAAGAGCAGCGGCTGTGCAGGACATGATGAGCTGGTAAAGTGTGGCACATGCATGCTGTTGGTGCCTGATGAGCAGCAGTTCATGGAGAAGTGCCTGCAGATTGATCAGATGCTGCGGCCGCATGCGCTTGAGCTGTTTGCAAAGGATGCGTACATGCGCTGCACGCCACTGGGATAATGTTGGCCTGTGCGGCGCCCGACCTGCAAGCTGAACGGATCTTGTGTGATCGTAGACAGGATGACGTGTGATCACAGGCAGTGGCAACAGCAGGCACTGACACTAGCTGGCCCAGTGTTGTGTCAGAGAGACATCCGAATTGAATTCAAATGACTGCCTAGGTAGGCCTGCCACAAGGCTTGTGCCAGCAGCGGTGTTACAAGCCAAGAAGGATACAGGTTTCACTGGTAAGTATGGTGGTCGCATGAAGGCTGTCGCATAACATGACTGTGCAGTGTGCAAGGTGACCACTTTTTCAGCTTCAAACCGTGCGCTGATGCCTGGTGATGAGATCATCTTGACAGGACTGTGCCTGCGCAACCCTGGGTTGTGCACTTTACTATGGCAGTGGCAGAACTTTGGATGCTCTGTATGTGGAGAGTTGTTGCAGGATCAGGGTGGAGTGCATTAACATGTGGTATAGTTGCATGCTTTGGCTCTAAATGATCAGTATGTCAGGTTTTCATGCATGACGGTCATTTGCAGCAGCAGCTGTTTAGCAGTCATGGCTGAACACTTGCAAGGGAGTGTACTTCAGAATTGCAACGCACTTGTGGCTCCCCTGCAGCTTGCTTTCAAGAGAATGTTGCGGGGGACGAACTTGTTGCAGGTACATCTGAAGCCCCCAATTTCACGCAACTGACACCTGGGACCACCGTTGTTTTCAACGGTAGTCATACCTGTTATCTGTGCTGCGGCCACCGTTGTCGATCTTATCAAGTCAGGGGCAAACGTCTATCAGTCGTGTGAGTGATCAAATACTCGATTGCAGCAACACTGCCCACAGGCATGCAAGGACGCCCAGGCGCTCCACGCAGAAATGGCAGACGGCAGCGAGGTGAGCGCGTGTGTCGCCTGTGAATATGATTGAACTCAAGCGAGCCACGCATAAACATGCAGTAAAAGCTGCAGTACGCACCAGGCACTGCGCTGTGTGCTGCACATGCTGTGCTGCACACCAGCACACTGCTGTTGCTGCTGCTGCTCTCAAGTAGATTTCCCAAAGATAGGCCTTGGCGATTGCAAGCTGATCAGCTCAACAGTGGCGCATGCATTCTTTCATCCATGATCTTGGCGCACATGCTGTTGGCTGCTGCAACACTGCAGGATGGACGCACCCAGTTGCAGGCGCTGGCAGTTGCCCTGCAGCATCCAGCGCTGAGCAGCCACCCAGCACTGCCCTGCAGCATGGCACGCACCTGCCGCAGCTGGCGTGATGCAGCGCAGCAGTGCTCAGCAGGCATCATGCACGTACCCCCCAAGCCGGATCGGACACTTGCTACAGTCACTAGCTTAGCGCAGTGGCTGCCAAAGTATGCTGGCTTGGTGCAGAGCATTCAATTGGCAATGGACTGGAGCCTCACAGGCTTCAAGGCAGCTGAGGGGGTGCCAGCAGACGTGTATGAAGCAGCAGCAGCGCAGCTGGTAGCGTCAAGTCTGCAGCTTGCAGCAACACCCAGAGCGTCAGCATGGCCAACAATGCTTAGCAACGCAGCAGCAGCAGCAGCAGCAGCAGCAACGCCGCTGCTGCGCCTGCAGTCCTTCAGCATCAACTATCTCGTCACCCCGGGTATCTTGCCTGCGCTGCCAGCAGTGTCACTCACACGTCTGGAGCTGGAACTCTCCAGCAGCGCACCCTACAACGCAGCAGCACCTGCAAACGGCAGCTATGCAGCTGCAATTGCCCGGCTTACAAACCTGCATCACCTTCGGCTAGTGATTAGCAGCGGTTCACGCAACCAATTGGATGTGTTCAGCTGTATGCTGCAAGCAGTTGGTCAACTCAGCAAGTTAACACATCTGCAGGTTCTTGATCACTGCTGGCAGCATGCTGCTGCTCCTGATAGTGTCAGTCATGTGTTACGACAGCTCCTGCAGGCGCCTTGCAGAGAGTGGCAGCAGCAGCTGCGGGTGCTGCAGCTTACAATACATTACATTACATTACATACTCCACCCAACAAGGAGTGGGAACCCCATTAGGAGCCAACGAGAGGCTCATAGGGGGAGGGACACTCGAAGAAAACATCAACATCATCATCGTCATCAACAACATTCTCAGAAAGAGAAGAAACTACCGAGAAGAACTCATCAACATCCTCGATCACCTGAGCAATCGACTGAGAAGACAACAGAGACTCAGGATCGATATCTGGTTGACACCGCATCAGATAGCAACAGTGCACAAAGGCAGCTACCAAAGCAGGACGCTGCTGCATGAAAACGGCCATATCTGGCCCTGCAGGGTGACATGAAGTAATATTAGTCCACGTCTGAGACGAACCACCAAAGGGCTCGAATAGCATAGCAAAACGCTCACGGACAGGCGCATAGAAAGGACACTCAAATATCATGTGGAACTCATCCTCGACTTGCCCAGAGGAACACCCGGGGCGCAGACAGACACGCTCATCACGTGGGATAGGTGGGCGTTGCCACCGACCACTACACACACGCAAATCATGAGCACCCAAACGAAAACGAGTCAGAGACCCCACATGCTCCATGTTAAGCCCAGCAGTGCGTAACACATACTTAGGGCACCAGGCAGCAGGACGAGCTGACTGCATATCGTCATAGGAACAAGCTGCAAACCACCTCTCATAAGTACAGAAAACGCCACAACCACTAGCAGCATCACGTGGATTATCAGGACATCCCTGCCACTGCTGATATAGGCACTCCTCAAAAGCATTCAAAACAATCTTTGTGTTCAGGGACTGGAAATTTCTCATCCGCTGCACAACGTCCTCCAACTGTTGCGAGTGACTCTGCAAGTAAGTCAGGACACGCTCCAGCTGCACACACCACAGGGCACCATTGCCAAAGGATCCAGCAAGCTGCAGGTTTTCACGCATTGCACGCGCCAACAAAGAAGAGCCATCCAAATCCACTACTCTGTTCCACATGCCCACTGCTGCTCGCAACCACGTACATACCAAAGGTTGGGCCCCAAACTCCCTAGAAAGCAACAGGCGGCTGGTAGACTTACGCATACGGCCTGCAATCGTACGCAAGAACAGGTACTGCACCCTACTAATAACATTATTCTGTAACTTGCTGACCAGGGCCGGGCCCGTGCCCACCTGCCCCAGCAGGGCAGGACCCCACACCTCAGAGCAGTAACACAGGATGGGCGTCACTAGGGTGCGAAACAAATGCACTTGCATCGACATACCACGAACACCATGCTCCTTGCATCTAGCCAGCATAGCCCACATAGCCCTGCTGCCCGCAGCTGCCAATGCATCTGTACTGACAGAAACACCTTGTGTCGCATGGAACTGGACACCTAGGTACCGAAACTGCTGCGAAACTGGAACCTGTTGCCCTTGGTAAGACCATGTTGCATTGCCACTGTACTTCCTTCTGCCAAAAACAACCACCTCTGTTTTGCCTACATTCACTTGCATGTCATACTCATTGCAAAAGGATTGAAGAGCATCAAGCAGCTGCTGCAACTTACCAGACGTTTCAGCCAGCAAGACCAAATCATCAGCATACAGCAACAGCCTCACCAACCTGCTGCCTAGAGGTGTTCCGCAAGCGCCACACCGATCCGACAGCCACTGCTCTATACGGTCGATGAAGATACCAAACAACAGAGGCGACAGGGGGTCACCCTGCTTCACACCACGAGTGCTGTCAAAAGCATGACCCACTCTGCCGGCCAGTTTAGTGATCATAGGGGCACTCCAATACATCGATACAATAGAAACAAGAATGTTGCCCCGCAGGCCAATGTCTGCCAAGCACGGCATGAGGATGTCGCGCCGCACAAGATCATACGCTTTCCTGAAGTCCACAAAACATGCAAACAGGTGTTTACTACTCAGACGACAACGGTCCACAAGGTGCTTCAACACGAAGACATGATCACACGTTCTGTGCCGCTCCCTAAAACCAGCCTGCCCCCAAGCTCTGTAACCATGCTGCTCACAATAAGCGGCCAGCCTCTTCTCAATCAACATACTGAACATTTTGCCCATTACTGAGCCAACCGCTATGCCACGGTAATTATCCATCACACTGGGGTCACCCTTTTTAAACACAGCAGACAGGTAAGCAGAACACCACACACCCGGCACCTGGCCACACCTATAAACCGCAGAGAACAGAACACTCAATTCCTCATGCAACACATACAAGTGCTTTTGACGGCCCTCCTGGGTGATATAAACATCATATGCACCTTTGAACAACTCGCCTCGCAAACCGTCTGGCCCTGGCATGCGGCCATTATGCATTCGCAAAAGAACAGACTCCATCTCCTCAGCAGCAAAAGGGTCATTTAAGTAAGCAGCTGCAGCAACAGCAGGTCCATCCTGGCATTGTGAGAGCAACTTAGACATAAACAAAGCCACACTGTCACCCTCCTCAGGCAAACTGTGCTGACCTGGGGACCCATACAGTGCACGCCAGTGCCTGTCCACTGCACCCATATCTTGCAGCATACAAGACATACGCCGACCCTTGTAAGCTGTCCAAGAACGCCTTGGATTGTAACGCAAATCATCCATCAAACGAGCCTGCCACTGCTTTTCACAGTGCCGCTTAGCCCTGCGCTTAGCTGCATTAAACAACCTGCGGGCTGCCGCTGCTGCATGTGAATCCTGGCGACGTGTAAGGTTGAAGGAACCGGAAGTTTCTAGAAGGTTCTAGAAGGTTCTGGATGTTTCCAGAAGGTTCCAGATGTTCCAGAAGTTCTAGAAGTCTCCGGAAGGATGTAGATGTTTCCGGAAGTAGTATGTTCTAGGATTGTCTAGAAGCTTCCTTGGTCCAGAATGTTCCAATTGTAGGCAGTTGAGGAGGCGTTGTAGGTTTTCGCCAAGGCTATAAATAGAGGGGGCCTCTCCTCACTCAACAAGAAGTATTCACTCAACAAGAAGTATTCACTCAACAAGAAGTATTCACTCAAGAAGTCTTTCCATCAGACCTCTCAAGTCCTCGTAGCCTCGTCTATTGTGTGAAGCCTTCCCTTGGTAACTAACTGAGCCTTCTATACAATTACGGCCTACGTCGAATCGCTATAGAAGGCCTTAGTTGCCAAAGGACCCGCCGACAAGGCGTGACAAGTGGTAGCTGAGATTGTCTACGAACACCGTGGAGTCCTGGAGATTCTACAAGCTTCCGGCATATGCCAGGCAAGTACAATCCGGAGAAGCCTGCACCCAAGGTGAAGTTTCTGGAGCCTCCCTTGCACCCAAGCGTCGCCAAGTTCCGGACAACCTTTGAGCTCAACGGCGTGGAGTTCGTCACTTCTACTCCTATCCGGAACCTTCCTGCCAAGACCGACTACCATTGCCTTAAGCCTTCTACTAACATCAAGAAGCATCCAGCCAAGAAGGTTCCTAAGTCTTCAACCTACTCTCCGCGCATCCGGAAGATTCTCAATAACATCCTCACCAAACCTCAGCCCACGCCCGTGAAGCCCCAGTGCTTCAAGAAGGAGGTGCGCAAGCCAATCCCTTTTGAAGACGTTTGTGCGCGCAATCGGGCAGCCCATGCGGCAGAGCACCGCGCACACCAGGAGAAGCTCCGGAATCTTCTTCACACGGCAATTGAGGAGCACATCACTAAGGAGGCCAAGGCCAAGGGCGTCTCTGATTGTGAGTCCGCTTGCTAAGCAGCCATGGAGGGATCTGGAGTGTCGCCAGAGATGTTGGCCTTACAGCAGCAGGTGGCTCAGCTTCAGCACGCGCTTCAGCAGATGCTGCAGCAGCAGACCAGTGCTGTGCCTACAAGCAAGCTGAAGCTCCCCAAGCCACCAGAGACCAATGGCAGGCAGCCTACCCCTGTCAATTGGTGCCACAAGATGGAGACGTACCTTGCGGCCGAGGGCGCCAACCTCAGCAGCTCTTCCATTGTGACGGTGGCAGCGGCCTACCTCAAGGACTCAGCCCTCAACTGGTACCGCCAGCATGAGCAGGCTGTGGCGGTGGGCAAGGCTCAGCCCTACGCTTCTTGGGATGAGTTCAAGAAGGCCTTTATCGCCCGTTTCACCCCTGTTGACCCAGAGGTGGACGCGCGGGAGAGGCTTGACCGGCTCACCCAAACGCGTAGCGTGTTCGCCTATGCCCAGGAGTTCAACACCTACATGCTGGAGCTGCCGCACGTGGACGAGAACGACCGCATTCATCGCTTCATCCGCGGTCTGAAGCCGGAGGTGCGCATTCACGTCAAGCTGCAGCAGCCAACCACACTGCATGACGCCGTGGAGCTTGCCATTAAGGCAGACTCGATGGTGTGGGAGCGTGGTCGAAACGGCAACAGCCGCTTCGTCAACATGGGCAGCAACAACCGTGGAGCGGTTGCATGGGGCGGACCGGCACCCATGGAGCTCGGAGCAATGGAGCCGCAGAAGCCCAGGAACCAGCCGCTCAAGTGCTTCTACTGTGGCAAGCCAGGGCACAAGCGGCGGGATTGCAAGAAGCTGCAAGCGTACAAGCAGCGTGATGGGGACACCTCTGCACGGTCAAACCGAAGGGCGCGTGCAGTAGTGTGGGTCGTACTGTGCGCATTGAGCAGGCTCAGCCCCGTGCGCCTGTGAGAGACTCACGCCAGGTAGAAGGCTCACAAAGGCCTAGTGAGCCTGGAGCATCCAGTGCAGCCCAGGGAAAAGCGGGTACCCGCCGTTGTGGACGACTGCGGGACTGTACATACTGGCTGTTCAACCGCCTGGAGAAGGTCAAGTATGCCGATGCTTACGGGCCATTCTCAGTGGACGCCTGCGCACGTGAGGAGACTGCCCAGGCTGACAAGTTCTACAAGGGCTTCACTGACTTCCGCAAGGCTAACGTCAGCGGCGAGTCAGTATGGCTGAATGTGCCTTTCCGGCATGCTGGCCAATATCTAAGGCACTACCTGGATTGTAAGAAGACCGCACCGGAGACGACATGCGGCGTGTTTATCCTGCCTAAGTGGGACAGGAAGCCGTGGTGGAAGCTGACGCAGGGGATGAGGGTAATTCACGAGTACCCTGCGGGAACGGAGGGCTTGTTCTCTATCCCATCCGGGGACAGGTGGGTGGAGCAAGCTTCTCATTGGCCGGTGATCATCCTGTGGGATCCGCCGGTGAACACAGGAGTGAAGCCAAGGCCATGGGAGGAGGAGTTGCCGGCGAAGCAGGAGCTGGAGACACTCACTGCACCCGAGGCCGAAGACTCGTGCACCGCCATGGAGCTAGGTGGTCTTGAGCCTGCTAGCCATGAGCTCATTCGTCTGAAGGCCAAGTGCCGCGGCGAGGTGCTTGATGTGCTAGTAGACTCAGGTGCGAGTGAGGACTACATCGATCCGAGGGTGGTGATGAAGTTCCGATTGCCGACTCTCAAGCTCCATCGACGTCAAGTGAGGCTCGCCAACGGTTCACTGAAAGATGCGGGGACGGTCGTGCCTGACCTACGTTTCCGTATTGGACAATTCAAGGACCGGAGGCCTTTTACCGTCACTCAGCTGGCACCATACGACATCATCCTTGGCAAGCCTTGGCTGACTGCTCACAACCCTGCCATCGACTGGGTGTCTAACACCATCACCATTGAAAAGAGGGACGTCACATACACCTTGCAGCAACCCTCTAACATCGAGAGGACAACTCCCGGTGTCAGTTTGTTGTCTGCACTTCAACTCAAGAGGGAGTTACGCAAGGGCGCAATTGCTTACCTTGCCATCCTCAAGGAGGTTGAGGAGGACCCAACTATCCGTGCGATAGATGACCTCTCTCTCCCTTCGGGGAATCCCGAGTGGATTGAACGGATGAAGGGGGTACTTCACAAGTACTCAGCCATCTTTGGCAAACTGCCAAAAGGTGTACCTCCATCCCGAGGTGTGAAACATGAGATTGAGCTGGAGCCTGGTGCCAAGCCCCCTTACCTACGTATTTATCACATGAGCCCTTTGGAGCTGGCGGAGGTCAAGCGACAACTAACGGACCTGATTGACATGGGGTTCATCCAACCTTCCAAGTCGCTGTATGGAGCACCCATTCTTTTTGTTCCTAAGAAGAGTGGTAAGCTTCGTATGTGCATTGACTATCGGGCGCTGAACAAGATAACGGTGAGAAACCGCTATCCTTTGCCTCGCATTGACGAGCTGATGGATCAGCTTCATGGGGCGACGATGTTCAGCAAGCTTGATCTTCAGAGTGGCTATTGGCAGATCCGCATTGCTGAGCAGGATGTGCCAAAAACCGCGCTCCGGACGCGTTATGGTCACTTTGAGTGGAAGGTTATGCCTTTTGGGTTGACCAACGCACCCGAAACTTTTCAGCATTTGATGAATAAGATTTTGCAGCCATATCTTGATAAGTTCGTGGTGGTGTACTTGGATGACATCTTGATCTTTTCCAAGACATCTGAGGAGCATTTGGAGCACGTGGCTAAGGTACTCGCGGTTTTGAGGGAGAATCAGCTTTATGTGGGGCTTGACAAATGTGCATTTGGGCTCAGCGAAATCGACTTCTTGGGACATGTCGTCAGTGCCGACGGCATTAAGCCAGATCCCAAGAAGGTGGCAGCGGTTACGGAGTGGCCGACACCTGGCACTATGCGTGAAGTGCGAGGTTTTCTCGGTTTGACTGGTTACTACCGGCGCTTCATTCAGCACTATGCTCAAAAGGCGTACCCGTTGACGGAGCTCACCAAGGAGAGCATCAAGTGGCACTGGCGGGATGATGTAGAAGGTCGGGCCTTTGACGAGCTCAAGAAGGCATTGGTGTCCGCACCTGTGCTGGTGACGCCTGATCCGAGCTTGCCTTATGAGGTCTACACCGACGCCTCTAAGTTTGCGCTTGGAGCGGTACTACTTCAAAATCAGGGCAAGGGCTTGCAACCCATGGCTTATCTGTCACGGAAGCTCTCGCCAACAGAGCGCAACTACCCCACTGGAGATCGGGAGATGCTTGCAATCTACTACGCTCTACAGCAGTGGCGTTGCTATCAGGAAGGAGTTCCCTTCA